>JAJTUV010000191.1:567500-602500 GCA_021653895.1 Mastomys natalensis | reverse complement strand
GTCAATTAAAAATAAACAAGACATTTGTTGACTGAGGTCCTCACCTCCTCCTTCATTTGGTTATTTCTTTTCCTGGGGCTAGAGAACTATGTCAGCAGAAATGTGCCAGAGAAACGGGTCCATAAATAGATCATTACTTACCGGGAGAGATGCCAAATGGCCTTGTTCTGTGTCCAAGAAAACACTGGAACTCCTGAAAAGCAAAATGAAAAATGACAAGGGAACTTATCATTTCACTGGGAAAACAAAAAGCATGAGCATAAGATAATAAGATATTTGATACCGGGAACATTAGAGGGAAGATGTTTCAGGATTAGCCTGAGCTAATTCAAAGCCTCCAAGAACCTAGAGCTCTCGACTTTCTCAGAAACTCAATAAACTTCCTGCCAAATGTCTTCTATGCTGCTTCAAGGCATTCAAGATTCCATCACTAGAGCGTCTGAGGATATCTTGTAAGCATGGGGCTCACAGCAAGATGGTAAACCACAAGAATCAGAGATTCCTATTAAGGAAAAGGTTTCTTTCTGTTTTAGGTTAAAATTTAAAGATGAATATGGTGCTGTACATTTCAGAGAGACTCACAGAAGCATTGATTTTATAATAGGAAACTCACATCTCCTAATGTATTGGTAGTGATACTCAGGCTTCAATTGCCACTAATCCTCAGGGGCCAGGAGAGAGCTTCATTCAGAGCCACTTTCCAGGAAATGGCCACTCACAAGTGAGGCCTTAAAAGATAGGAATAGTATACCTGTGAACAACTGAAATGGATTTAATATAGCCACACTACTAGAGAGCGTTAACAATAAGAAATTCATACCAGTGAGAGTAAAGTATGAAAACACAGACTAGACAGTGTAAATGGCCAATGACTTGGGATTTGGTTCAATTCCACAATGAATAAATGAATAAAACTCAAAATCTCACTTTGCAGCTGTCCAATTAGCACAACATAAAAAAAAAAAAAAAAAAAAAAAAAAAAAAAAGACATTGACTACAGATGCAGGCGGGTGCTTGAGCACCTTTGAAACCATATTGACCCGATAGTCTTATGAGTTTTTGTCTCTAACTGGCAAATATTTTCAGAATTGGAAGTGCATATACCTTTTCATTCAACAGTCTGACTGGAGAGAGAAAAAATAGCATATGTGAGTATATAGGTTTTACTATGCTTCAAGTTAGCAATTGTTTGACTTTATGTTGCCTTTCATATTTTCAATATATAGTAGGTTTGTTAGGTGGGGATTGTGTACCCAATTGGATGGAATTCAGCAGACAAAATATGGGAAAAACTCTAATTCTTAACAATAAGTAAGGCAAAGGACATAGTCAATAGGACAAAACGGCAACCTACAGATTGGGAAAAAAAATCTTCACTAACCCTACATATGATAGAGGGCTAATATCCAAATATATAAAGAACTCAAGAAGCTAACCACCAAAAACTGAAACAATTCTATCAAAAAAAAAAATGGAGTATAGAACTAAACAGAGAATTCACAACAGAGGAATCTCAAATGGCTGAGAAGTACTTAAAGAAATGTTCAAAGTCCTTAGTGATCAGGGAAATGCAAATCAAAACGACCCTGAGATTCCACCTCACACATCACTCAGAATAGCTAACATCAAAACCTCAGGTGGGAGCACATGTTGGTGAGGATGTAGAGAAAAAAGAACACCATTGCTGGTGGGATTGCAAACTGATACAACCACTCTAAAAATTAATCTGGAGATTTCTCAGAAAATTAGAAATAGATCCAACTGAAGATCCAGCTATACCATTCTTGGGCATATACCCAAAACATGCCCCACCATGCCACAGGGGCATGTTTTCCATTATGTTCATAGCTGCCTTGTTTGTGATAGCCAGAAGCTAGAAACAACCCACATGTCCCACAGAAGAATGGATACAGAAAATGTGGTTCACTTACACAATGGAATACTACTCAGCTAGTAAGAATGAGGACATCCTGAGTTTTGCAGGCAAATGGATGGAACTAGAAAATGTCATCCTGAGTAAGGTAACTCAGACCCAAAAGGATGTGCATGGTATGTACTCACCAATAAGTGGATATTAGTCAAAAAACCAAAAGTATAGTATACCCAGCATATAATCCACAGAACTCAAGAAGCTTAACAAGCCAAAGGGTCCAAGTGAGGATATCTCAATCTTACTTGGGAGGGAGACGAAAGCAATCACGGGGAGCAGAGGGAGGGAGGGACCTAGGTGGTAGAGAGAACAGGGAGGGGAAAGGGGAACATGATCAGGTATTATGAGGGAAACAGGACTGAAGCCCTGAGGGCCAGCAGAAAGAATGGAAACAGGCAATCTTGGGAGGTAGGAGGTAGGGAGACCCTCCAGAATGTACCAGAGATCCAGGAGTTGAGAGATTCTCAGGACTCAAGGGAATGACCTTAGATGAAATGTCCAACAGTGGAGAAAACTTGTAGATTTTTACCTCCAGTAGAAAGACAGGGCATCAAGTGGAGGGATGGGGTTGCCATCCACAGTCAAAAATTCTGACCTAGAATTGTTCCTGTCTAAAAGAACTGCAGGAAAAAAATGGAGAAGAGACTGAGGGAAAGGAGGTTCAGTGACAGGGCCAAATTGGGATATAGCTCAAGGGGAGGTACAAGGACTGACACTATTACTGATGCTATAGCGTGCTTACTGACAGGAGCCTAGCATGGCTACCCTCTGAGAGTCCCAACAAGCAGCTGAAAAAGTCAGATGCAGATTCTTACACCCAACCAATGGACAGAAGCCAGGGACCCTGTGGTTAAATTAGGGAAAAGCTGGAGGAAGCTGAGGAGGAGCACGACCCATAGGCAGACCAGCAGTCTTAACTAACCTGGACCCCCGAGATCTCTCAGACACTGAGCCACCAACCAGGCAGCATACACTAGCTGATATGAGACCCACAACACATATAAAGCAGAGGACTGCCTGGTCTGGCCTCAGTGAGAGAAGATGCACCTAACCCTTGAGAGACTTGAGGCCCCAGGGAGTAGGGAGGTTTGGTCAGATGGAGATGGGGGGAAGAGACGTCCTCCTGTGGATGGGGGAGGAGGAATTGGATAAGGAATAGTTGGAGGGTGGACCAGAAGGAGGATAATGACTGGACTGTAAAGAAAAATTAAAGAATATTACTACTACTACTACTAATAATAATAATAATAAAGAAAAATGTGATGCTGTATCTTTTCAGCATGAGTTTTTTTGTTATGATGACTATAGAAAGGAACATAATGACAGCTGAATAGTATACTTTACATGCCATGTGACAGGCACTATTCTCAGTACTTTGGATATATTACTTTGTTTATTTCTCACATTATCATTTAACAGTTGAGAAAAACGTAGCAGACATAGGTCAATGATTTGTCTAATGACTTATATTGCCTTGAGGATGAGGTAGGTACATATGCTGATGAGATGGTTCCAATGTTGGCAATAATGGTGGAGTATATTTTCACCAAGAGATGGAATTATGGCCAGTGGAAAATTCTATGTTTTTATATAAAAAATACAAACACACACACATACACATGCACACACACACACACACACACACACACACACACACACACACACACACAGGTACTGTGATTTACCATCTTGCTGTGAGCCCAATGCTTACAGAACGGCCTCAGATGGCAACAGGATGGAATCTTGAAATGAATTGAAGCAAGAAGGAAGGGATTCAGCAGCAGGTTTATAGAGTTTCTGAGAAAGTTAAGGGTTCTAGGATCCTGGCTCCAGGATCCAGACATTTGCTAAGAACAAGAACATTTTTTATAAAAATGGAACGTGAAAGGACTTCTTCTATGAGTTCATCCAACTCAGATCATAAGAACAACAACTTCTTAGTGTCCAAGAAATACTAGGATCTGTGATTCTGCATCTCTGAATTGGCTTGGATCTTTATTATCTTTTTGCCAATAATAATATGCATTGAGAGCATTTCCTGTCAACCCTGAATAGTGGGGGGGAGTCCTGGAGCAGGTTGTGTTTTAAATATGAATTCATCAATAGATCATACCCATTGTTAATACTTTGATGTGTTTCCTTGGAGGGCTGTTTTGTCTACTTACAATTCTTCTCATTAAAAAATGAACCTTCATCAATCCCTCCCCTAGAGCTCAGAAAACCCTTCAGAAAAGGAGAAATAAAGAGTCTTAAAGACAGAGGGAAAGGACACCAAAAAAACAACAAGACCCTGTAAATCAACATGAGCAAAGCTCATATGAACTCACAGATACTCAAGTAGCATACATGGGCCTGCACAGGTCTGCACCAGACCCTCTACACTTATGTTATGGCTTCTGATTGAGTGTTTTATGGGATTCCTGAGTGGAGTGGATGAATGAGTAGGTCTTTAACTCTTGTTCATTTTCTTGGACTTTCTTTCTTCTTGGTTTGTCTTGAAGTAGCAGATTTTGTTTTATATTGTTATATTTTATTTTGTTATATATTTTTTAAAATGAATGAATGAACCGGCCTGCGGTGGTGCATCGCTGTAGTGATTGCGCTCTGTTGCTAGAGTGCTCTGTCTGTCCCGAGTTCGAATCCGCTGTCCTTCAGCAGGGAAAAAAACAAACAAAAACAAAAAAAAAACTTTAAAATGAATGAATGAATGAATGAAAACTTAGTCACTAGGGTAAAGATTATCAACTGAACTGTCACTTATACCTGCTGGACAAGGGAATATCAATTTTCTCCAATAGGATAACACTGGGTATATCAACCACTCCAGAACAGGCCACATGTTCAAGAGTAGATGACAGGAATCAGGGAGGCTACATGGCAGTCTAAGTTTGTTTATGCTAAAACTACTGAGAATATTGTGCTGAGGCTTGAATGTGCTGAGTCAAACCACAGACTTAGAGAATTGTGCTGTTAAGGATGCAAGCATTTTGAACTGCCTGGTGATAAGAAGACAATGGCCAGGTGATACAGTCATAAGCTGATTTTGTCATGAAAGCAACAAAATCACGAGGTTATGCTATAAATAACTTAAAAAGTAAAACCTACTATATCAAGAGACATATGTTAAGTGAGGCTCTGTTGAACCTCCCTCCATGAAGCCTGTACCAATTTACTTAATTCACTCCTCAACACTTGTCTGCATTTCATTATCTCACAGTTACTTCTAAATTGCTGTTAAGAAGTTATTAGCACTTACAGTCTTTGATGAGACAGGTGAATGCGAAAGGGCAGGGTGGAAATGAAGGAAAATAGAAACTTTATATTAATCCATTTTTGATGTTTTCACACAGGGAGCCCAGATTTGAGTGTGAAGTGCCTGGTAGCATCTCACCTCAAATGGCATACAACACCTAACGCAAACCACACAGAAGTGCTTACCTGCCCCCACAGGCCTGCCCCGCCCAGACTTCTCATTTCAGTTAATGGCCCCACTATTCTTGTCAGTTGAACTCGAAAGTCCGATCCCCTCTTGGAGCTGCCTTCTCCCCTTTTAAATTAGTCCCTGAGCTTTCCATTCCTTCACCTTCAGAAAGCCTTTCAGATCGATTTCATAGCCCCCAGTCCCATCACCACAGGATCCATTTATTCTTACTGCTTCTTCCTGGATCATTACCACGTCCTTGGTGTCCCCTGTCATTCTTCTACTGCACCTCCCCTCCCCTAATGCCTGCAGAGCCATCTTTCCAGATTAATACCCAGAACATACCAATTCCAATACAAAAGCCTTTTGAATATTTACGTTTTCTGTGGAATCTCCTTTTTTTTTTTTTTTTTTTTTCAAAAATCAGACTCTAATGCTTAGTGGAGAACTTTGGCCCTGTTCTAAGCATATGTATAGTGCTCAATCTGCTTCGCTTACAAGGTTGTATAGGTGAATAAGTGAGATGTTGCCCTCTCTTGAATAAATGAGTATGAATAAATAATTACTTCTTCAGAAATGCTTTAAGTGTGGCTGGAGGAAAGGATTTGAAAGTCGTAAGAAACTGATGCAGCGTGAACAGTGTGCTGGGCTTAGTTATAAATGACTGTGTGTGTCACACTAAGAAGCAAAGCTCCTGTCCTGCCAAGCAGTTGGAGCTTGCTGTGGGCTCTGCCACTCCCACTGACCCCCAGAAATGGAAGCAGCAAACTTCAACGTCAAAATACAAAAACAAACAAACAAACAAACAAACAAAAAAAAACAAAAACAAACAACGCAACAAAACAACCAAACACGAATGTTTTTGTCTATGGTCAACATCATTTCTTGATGAAGCTTCATTTACTTAATAGTTGGATTCTACCACCTAAAATCTTCCAGTTCGTAAGATAATTTCCAAGCCTCTTTAATGCATTTATTTTTTTAGCCATAACCTTTGATCCATATCAGAATGCAATTCTATCATCTCTAAAATGTATAGATGACAAAATTGATTAGATCGGATCCAGAATGACACTGGGTCGCTAGAACCAAGGTGTGGTACTCCTTTTAAACTATTGTACCTGTGTGGAACAGAACTTTGTAAAATTCCACTAGCTAATTCTCAGGATCTGTTCTTCACAAAGACTTATTAGCCAACTATCCGACGCCCTGTAGTCCCAGACGGGTTGTAAATGGATGTATCCCGTGCCTAGGTCCCTGAAATCTGGACCTCCAGAAGGAGAGAATTGAAAATAAAAAAAAATGAATTATCAATTATCTTCCTTTGTTTCAAGGCTGTGACTTCCTCTCTGCTGTAAGGCTCTTCCAAGTGCATTTGCTGTGTCAGCCGAAAGTAAAGCAGACTGAATGGGAACTGAGGGAGGCTGTTAGCAGCAGAACAAGTAGGAATCCGAGAAGTAGAGGCCCTGGCCTGGGGAGGAATGGAGCAAATGCAGTTTTTGTTCATAACAAGATAGTGATGTTATAAACAAAGACAATCTGTGGACTCCCGAGAGCCTTAGTTCAGTTTCTAAGATTTTGATCCCCTGAGTTGAACTGCTCATTGGATAAAGAGGTTCTCACTGGTAGAGGATTTTCCCACTAAGAATAGGATGAAATTTTATTTTGCTTGTATGTGTTTTACATCCTGTGTAGAGCCATCTGTAACAATGACGTATGTTGTGTTTATATGTTAACAGTGAAAAATTCTAAATGTATTAGGTTTTGTTCTCCTGTACAAGCCCAAGAAGCATGCTTTTGTTACATGCCTAACAAAGGCAATCTCTAATACCAAATCGCAGACTGTGAAATGTATTGTGAGTCTTTATTTCATTAGAGTTAGAGATTACCTGTATGTCTCCTATGGAGACAGTTGTGTTTATCTCTCCAAGAGCCATTTGGCCAAATGTTTTAAGCAAATCAAAAGATCAGCTAACTAATTCCTTATAGAATTGGATCGGATGCTCTCATTGCAATGACAGCCTTATACTTCATCATTGTCTTGAGTAACCTTAAATAGTCTCTGCGATCTTCCTGCTCCATTATTTATGTAATCACCGGCTCTTGGTTCTCTGCTTTAGGTCATATAAAATCACTTACAGATATTTTCAACACTCACACAGAGGCCCTTCATGTCATAATCCAATTTCATGGGCTTTTCTCCCCCTACTCACCTCCTGCGGGAATTCTTGTTTTAACTTTATTGATCTGTCTGGTTATTGTGTTGGGCAACGTGGCTCCACATCACAGAAGTACGCTGAAGTGGCACAGTGGACAATATGGATGTTTTGAGATTCTCTAGCCCATGGACACCATTAACCTCATCTTTTTTCAACTGTCATGTTTAGAGCCATTATCTGCTTGGGATACATTTGGATTTTATATCATGTTCTCTAAAGGAATTTTTTTCTAATTGTATTTGACAGCCTCTACTTTATGCATGTGTATAATATCAAAGCCACACTAAAGACAACTTCTGTGTTTCAAGTCTTTGCAAGGAGGATATTCTAAGTAAATAATTAAGAAGCATTATCTTGCTAATCCTTCAGTATTCTGAGGAAATGTATTCACTCAGCATCCATGGGGGATAAATTCTAGGATTCCTGTCACCATTTGTAGACATATCTGCAAATTCTTGATTCTCACATAAAATGACATATAACCTACATGCATCCTATAGCTCACCTTATATCCTCCTTAGACCATTATATAAGATCTAAATAGTATTCAAATAGTTGTTATGTTACATTGTTAAGGAATGTTGACAGAAAGTCTGTATGTGTTCAGAACATGATTTTTATGGGATCTGTAATACAATGGAATGTACAATTATTATCCAATTTTCTGGTATGATAGGAGATGCTGAGAAGGAGAATATTGCAGTTTAACTTCAGCTCTGGAATCTATAGGTTTGACTTAGGCACTGGTGCCTTTCAACCTGTCATTATGTATGCTCTCAGGGTGGCCCATTTTATCTATCATATCAGCTGTTAAAGAGTTTTATCTTAGGTGCCATGAAGTCTATTTCCCTGAAATTTTTTCTCATTTGTTCTAGCTTGACTAGAGAGGGCTTTCAGCTCTCTGCGTGGATTTTTTTCCTGTAGATTATTATTTGCAATTTTTTGTTTATTTGTTTTTTTCCAGGCCCACCAATTGACTCACAGGATTATATAGTCCCATCAAAGTATTATTTAGTCCTCAAAATTGCATA
The DNA here is from genome assembly GCA_021653895.1 of Mastomys natalensis. Taxonomy (NCBI): domain Eukaryota; kingdom Metazoa; phylum Chordata; class Mammalia; order Rodentia; family Muridae; genus Mastomys; species Mastomys natalensis. The sequence goes on along the minus strand of JAJTUV010000191.1, from coordinate 593,899 downwards.
TAACTTAAAATTTGTCTGCAGGGATGTTTTGCCTGTATCTCTGTTTATATGCCACATGCTTGCATGTATAGTCCATGAAGGCTAGAAAAGGGCATCAGATCCCCTGAGTCTGGGACAACAAATGATTGTGAGTCACCATGTGGGTGCTGGAAATTGAATGAGATCCTCTGGAAGAATAGCCAGTTCTCTTAACTGCTGAACCTTCTCTGTACCCCTACATTTAACTTGTAGAGAGATTGTTTTTCATTATTTCTCTGACATTGTAATGGTCCATTGGCACTTGGATCATATCTGTCCCCTGGTTCTTTTTTCTTTTTTGTTCTCTGGTTCTGAGACTCCATTCTAATCTGGAATGGGCCAGAATAAGAAAACCATTTATGGATTGTAGGGACTAGAGGGATCAAGGGCACCAGGAGAACAGGATCCACAGAACTAAGTAGGCTGGGCATCCTAGGGGCGCACAGAGACTGCAGTGGGAATCATGGAGGCTGTTTAGGTCTGCTCTCGATCCTCTACATACAAGCTGTGGTTGTTTAGCTTGGAGTATTTGTGGGACTCCTAACATTGGGAGTGGAGATGCCGCTGACTTTTTTGACTGCTCTTGGGACCCTTTTCCTCCTTCTAGGTTGCCTTGTTCAGCCTTGATATGAGTGTTTGTGCCTAGCTTTGTTGTAACTTGTTATGCTGTTTTTTCCCATTATCCCTTGGAGGCTGCTATTTTCTGAAGGAAAATGGAAGGGGAGTAGATGGAGGGGAGAAGGGAGGTGGGGGTAGGGACTAAGCAGATGGGAGGGGAAGGAAACTGCAGTCAATATGTAACATATGAGAGAAGAATAAATAAAAAGAAAAAAAGAGAAGAAACAACAAAACACAACACAAAAACAAAAATACTTTCCACATCTGGCCACTGTCAGATCTTTTGGAAGGCATAAGGCTGCTTAGAAGCTCACAGTGACTTATTGGGGGGGACAAAGGATCCCACATGAAGGCAGAAGTGAAGTCTCCTCTCCTGCTTAGCAAGTGGATTCAAGATGCCTTGGTTGGTAAACTGCTTGGTATACAAGCACAATGACCTGGGTTCAACCTCCAGAACCCATGTGAAAATACCAGCCATGATAGTGTACCCCAATCCCAGTACTTCAAAGGTAGAAATAGAAGGAACACTGGTCTTGTGGCCAGTCAATTTAGATGAATTGATGAGGGCCAGGTTCAGTGAGAGACCTGGTATCAAAAATTTAAATACTATATGGAGTATGAAGAAGACACTTGACACTGACCTCTGATTTTTTCCATGCATACACACATATATACATCTTCATATACGTTTGTGCATATATATATATATATATATATATATATATATATATTGTGTGTGTGTGTGTGTGTGTGTGTGTGTGTGTGTGTGCTTATGTGCATGTGTGTAAAGCAATCGTTGATAGATCCTTGTTTGTTCTGATTTTTAAATGTTGAATATTTGTGACTGGCAAAGTTTACTTGGCATTTTGCTCATGTCTCTCTGAATGCCTTGGTCCTGTCTCTGGGTATTAAAATGTTCAGCTCGTGGCTGTGTGACTCAGTGTTAAGCTGCAGAGGATGCTAGCACTGGTAGTGACCCCTATTACCTTCTGTGCTCAGTTACCTCCAGTGCCTGGTCATCGATTAAGAGTAAACATCTTCTCGTAAATGTCATTGGATTACAGGTCTTTTCTGCTCAGTCTCTTATATTCACATTTTCTCAAAAGAAATGTCCAGTTTAATCCGTTCCTCTCCGTTTGCTCCCTGATGGCTTGTGAGGGATATTTAAACAGTCATATCCCAGATTTCAAGTTCATTATTTTTTCTCCTTTGTACTTCACATTCCTCAGAATCTGACTGGGAAAAACAGAAAGAGAAGGGAATTTATGCAACAGCAAGAGTTAAAACAAACAGACCAAAGATTTCTGATAAATTAAAATTTCTATGCAAAGCATTTTTGATCCCACAATTTTATACAAAATCCTGAGCCTCTATAGGATTGGAATCTTCTTCTTTTGTCTAGCTAGAGTCTGTAGTCTCTGGTGGAAGAGAAGAATGCTATACTTCTTAATGAACATTGATTTTTTTTTTTTTTTTTTTTTTTACATTTTACAGGTGTCCTATGATGGACAGTTCTGACGTGGGTAGACTAAAGATAGCTTAGTTGAAGATTGAATCTAATGAAAGGCTTTGTGAATTATTTCATTCCGCAGGTAAGGATGAAAAAAAACCAAAGATAAATCTTAACTTACAAGAGCAGAGTAACCCACTCCCTTATATTTTCTTCAGTAGATATTATAAAGTATCTACTCAGTCTAGAGGGGAAGCTAATGGCAGAACACTGCATGGATACCATGGAAGTCCAGCTTGGTGAGACAGTGAGCTTTAGTGGGGTTACTTTCAGGAGTAGGAGTCAAAGGAGTGGAGTGGAAATGACTCAAAGACAGATGCATCGCCAAAATCCTACCCCATATGGGTGATGGGTCATGAGAGCTTAAACTCTGGAACTCACTGTATGAGTTTCAGGCAGCCGAACAGATAGGAGAGTATCTCTTTCAGTCAGCTCAGTTGATTTGAACCTCTTTCATGCAGCTGGACTTGTAGAAGAGTATCTCTCAGTATTCCTAACTACTCATATTAGCTTTGAAAGAGAAGGGTCTAGTTCTTCTTGTCAATTTCAGGGACTTTTGAACCTAAGAATTGTTTTCTTCCTCAGTAGTAAAGAGACTTCCTTCAGAATATCCTGAGTCTTAAAGAGCTTCTCTGCAGAATGCAATGTTTCACCGTCATTTAGAACATTCTAAATCTTAATGAGCTTTCCTAAAAGATAAAATGTTTTATTACTATATAACACCCCTGAGATAGAGTTTAATCTCAAAATTCCTCCATGGAGCAAAGATTCTAAGAGTTGTCCTGATCCTGGTGAAAGCTTTCTGGAGGGGCTTCCCTTAGCAAGGGTGGGTTGGTTTTTATATTCAGCATAGTACAGTTCTGAACTCTCTTCAAAACCACCAATCCTAGTCATTTACATTGGGTACTTATACCCATTCATCTACTGCACCCTCAAACTCTCAAGCTCCTTGTAAAGAGAAAGGAAGAGAGATGGCAGATGGGTCTGAGCAACATTGTGTTTTTTCTTCGCTACAAGAAGGAGAGAAGTTGTGTTTACTGAGTGACAAATCTTGGCACAGATATGGCATAGAGATCCCCAGAGTTTTGTGGCTGGAAATATGGAGCACTATTCAATGAGATCAGTGGGCCAATATGGAGAGCAAGCTAAAATGAACATCTAGCATCAATTATTTTCTGTCTATCTATGAACACCTCCACACCATAACCTTCCCTCAGTACACTGGCACCATAGAAATGGGTGGGAATTTGCAAAGTTCCATGGGAAAAGAGGACTCTGAATTGAGAAGGTTATGTTTTTCCCTTTTCAGAAGACAGCATGATGGCAGAAATTAAATTCAGTTTCAGAAATACAAAGCAAATTATAATTTTTTTCTTTTAAAATCCTTTTATTTTCAAGTATTTTTGGATTTAGAGAAGAGTTTCAGAAATAACACAGAGAATTTTTAGAGTCTTCACCCGAAGTCATCGTGTTATGTAACGTTGGTACAATTATTAACGCTGAGGAGTGAAGCTTGGTGGCAACTTCCTGACTAAACTTCAGACCTTATTCAGACTGTTCCTAGCTTTTACACCTACTCTAGAATCAGACAGAGGTTCACCTCTATGATGTCAAGTCTCCTTGACCTCACAGCTTTTATTCTTTGTGACCCTGACACTTTTGAAGTATATCAGTTGGCGGTTTTATAGAGTCATCTTTAATTTGGTTCCACTTGATATTTTCTTCATATCCAGATCAGATATGTTTTGGAAAGAATACACAGAGGTAATATAGCCTTTTCAGCATACCATCCAAGGCCTAGGTGACGTTATGAACCTGGACTGTGTTACTAATTTTCCATTTTAATTAAGGAAAAAAGAAGAGATTCATGTGGTCTTTAAAAATATTTTTGCTATTATTTTTTAAAGATATTTTAGTTATTTACATCCCAATTCCCCCTCCCACAGTTCTTCATCCCATTCCTCCTCCCCCTTGCTTCTGAGAGAGTTCTCCACCATCCCCCAGGCCTCCAGCTTCCCTGGGCCCTCAAGTCTCTTGAGGATTAGGCACATCTTCTCCCACTGAGGCCGACCAGTGAGACGTCTGCTGTATATGTGCCAGGGCCTTGGAGCAGCTGTGTATGCTCCTGGTGGTTGCTCAGTCTCTGGGAGCTCCCAAGGGTCTGGGTTAGTTGAGACTGCTGGTCTTTCTATGGGGTCACCCTCCCCTTCCACTTCTTCAATCCTTCCTCTAGTTCTCCTTATTTTTCTCAAAGTATATAATTCTAAAAATGAATAGTTTTTTACTTTTATGTATTGGTGGTCATTGTGCAAAATGTACTGTAAAGAAAGACAAGACATACTATTAAAAGTTATCACATTTTATTTTTTGTGTTGTTTGTTTGTTTTCGGAGACAGGGTTTCTCTGTATAGCCGTGGCTGGCCTGGAACTCTCTCTGTAGACCAGGCTGGCCTCGAACTCAAAAATCGCCTGCCTCTGCCTCCCAAGTGCTGGGATTAAAGGCATGCGCCACAAGTTACCACATTTTTAATGACTGATAATTTTAGTACATATTGTGAGCCAATAACTATAGTTATTTAGTACTTTATATGCTACCACTCATCTACTGAGGAGTCTTTCAATAGCTCACTGCAGAAGATATGACATTGAAATCATCTTTATTTATTTTAATTCATTTGTGTGTTTGTGCATGTGTGCATGTATGTGTATGTATGTGCACATGTGTTTGTGCTTGTGTATTTGCATGTGCATGTGTGTGTGGTTGCATATGCATGTGAGTGTGTGCACACATATGGAGATCAGAGTCAGTTCTCTCCTTTTACCATGTAGGATTGAACTCAAGTTGTAAGTTTTTGTGGCACATGTCTTTACTTGCTGATACATTTAGCTGGCTTGAGATGCTGAAACTGACCAATTACATATTCATAAGCAAGAAAATTATATATTGACCTTTTAATTTGACTCATCAGAAAATGCTTTAATCAGCAGACAGTTCTTTTCTATTGGAAGAAGTCATAGAATCTGTGTTGGGTCTTGTATACACCTGAGGCATGGTTTCTTTGTTATAAGTCAACCTCAAGGAGGTGGGAGGTGGGGAAGAGGGGTCATAGAGTTATAGCACGATTGCTGTTGTGAGATATTTGGCTTCACAATTTGCCCACCTGAATCCAGTGAAAGACAAAATTTCTATGCATTACTATGGCAGGGCAGAAAGGGAAATGCTTACACTACAGCTTTAATTCATGGAGACAGAGAAATGTTTGTGGCTTGATGAACACTGAAGTATACTATACTTGTCATAGATATTCTAGCAATAGGATTGACAGCAGGGACCTTCCTCAAATGGCTGATTGTTTTAGAATATTGTGGTAGTTTGACTGAGACTGCCCATATAGCCTCTTCTATCTGAATTCTTAGTCACCTGTGCATCTGTTTTGGTAGGATTAGGAGATATGACCTTGTTGGAGAAGGTGTGTCACTGGGAGTGGGCTTTGAGGTTTCAAAAATCTATCTCAGCCCCATTCTTGCTCGCTGTCTCTGCTTCTTACCTGTGGATCAAGATATAAGCTTTCAGCTACTTCTCCAATGCTATGCCTTCCTGCTACCATGCTTCACACCAGGATGGTCATGAACTAGCTCTCTGAAATTGTAAGCAAGCCCCCCATTTAAATGCTTTATTTTCTAAGTTACCTGGTCACAGTGTCTCTTCACAGTAACAGAACAGTAACCAAGAGACACATTGACCAAGAGGAAAACCTGAAAGGTGCTATATAGTCCACAGAACTAAGAGATGCTGGTGAACACACAGAATAGTATATATGTTATATATATATATATATATATATGTTTATATGTGTATATATATATGTACATATGTGTACATGTACACATGTATATATGTACATGTGTATATGTGTATATATGTATTTTGTATATATGTATATATGTACATAATATATTTATTTATGTGGTTTTACCAGGCATTATATTGAGACTCCTATAGGATGTTGCTTGCAGATCTTGCCTGAAAAGATAGGGCAGGAAACAATGTCCCTTGATTTATTACAGAAACTATAATTCCATCTGTTTGGAGAAGGAGACAAGAGCTTAACCCCTCTAGGCTATAGTTACCCAAATTGTATTGCTAATAGATGTTGCATCATTGAAGAATTTATCATCAATCGGAAGTACACACACAATAGATGTATGGCCAGTCTGAAGTAGTGTGGGAGAAAAGGCATCCAATTATTCTTTTTTTCCAATAACAATACTCAGCATCATAGCATTTAAAATTTTCTTTTTCATTTATCATTGATCAAATAAGTAGCTGCTTCTTTCAATATGAGAGAAAGCTGCAGTACAGAAAAAAGACAGAGCTGACGCAATATGAATGTTATTGACAATAAAACAATTAAATCCCAAGGCACTGTGTGAAATATGTGCTATTATTCAGTTCTTAAAATTAAACTGTGAAATAAGTATTACTATTACTTCCATGTTATTGATGAATAAATTAAACCTCAAAAAGTGAATCAACTAGCCCAGGGCCACAGCTTAGCTGGTCTTATGGTTACCTGTGAAATAACCTGTGTGTTTTAACTTTCAGGGGAGTTCCTCATAGCTTCTGAGATAGATAGTCTCTCAAATAACATATGTGAGAGAGATTTTCAATAATAGGTATTCAGGGGAGGCCTATGATTCTCAGATGGATTCAGCTCTCATTTCCACTGCCTTCATTAATTTGAATATCAAAGCATTTGCTTGTTTATACGTACTGAAGAGTGAGCACTCCAGAAGGAAACAAAAGCAATTCCCTGAAAAGGTTTTGCCATGTTTTTGTGAGTAAAAAAAAAATGTTTGTATGAATCATTCAGGGCTTATGCACATTCCACACAATAAACCAATTGAGTCTAACAAGTTAAAATTATGAATTAAAGATCTGGTAATTCATCAGCCACCTGCCTGTAAAAGACTTTTGAATTCTGTTTATATAAAATGCTTTCAATAATCACATGGAGGGGTAGGCAGTTTGGCTCTATAATAATGAAGTTTTAAAATACGAAATTTTAAATATTTGTAAACTCTACATCTGATATGGGCTTAATACCCAAAATATATGGGACCTCAACTCAGTCATCAAATAGTCGGTAACCTTGGGAAAGTTATGCAAAGGACCTAAAAGACATTCTCAGCAAAGATATACAACTTGGCAACAAGTATGCAAAGAACATGTTCAAAATCACTGGTCATTAGTGACTGTGAATTAAGATCATAAAATAGTATCAATTTATGACTATGAGTACAGTTGTTATCCAAAAGACAAAATATAATAAGCCCTGGTGAGGATGTGGAATAAAAGGAAGAGTTTTACAGTATTGAGTGAAAATGCAAATTGATATAAACATATGAAGAGTAAGCAGCCCCTTAAAGTACTTTAGATAGAACTTCAGTATAATCTCTCTTTCTCTCTGTGTATGCATACATATATGCATATATGCATCTGTATATAGAAAAGAAATAAAACTTTTGTGTTCATTGCAGCACTGTTCACAATAGCCAAGAAACAGAAATATTCCAAGTACCCATTGACTTGTATAGAATATGATATATGTTAAGTGAAATAAGCCAGGAACAGAAGGTGAAATGTTGCATAATATCACTTACAAATACAATATGCAATATTGAACTCATATAATAAAACAATATTTATATTAGCTAGAGACTGTTAAGATTGGAGAGACATTGTTTAAATGTCTTTGAATCTCAACAAAACAAAGAGAATTAATTGAAGAGATCTATTATACAGCACAGTGACAATATATGATATATTCATTTTTAAAAGATTTATTTATTTTATTTTATGTATATGAATGTTTTGCTCATATGTAAGTATATATACTGCATGCATTACTGGTAATCCTTAAAATCCAGAAGCAGCCATTGGATCTCTTGGAACTGGAGTTACAGATGAGTGTGAACTGCCTTGCGGATGTTGGGAACAGATATCAAATCCTCTGAAAGAGCAGCAAGTGTGCTTCTCTTCAGAGCCATCTCTCAAGCCTCATTAATACATATTTGAAAATTGCTACAAAGTGGCCTTAAAAGCTCTATCACCTAAGAGCTCTATCACCTAAGAGTAGAAGTTGCTTAAGGTTATGTTAATTAACTTTACTTTGTCTTTCTATAATGTGTATATATATCAAAACACAATGTTAGACACGTTTTATAAACATATTAGATATACTTCCATGCCTATTAAAAGAAACATGTATATTAAATTAAAATATGTAAGAATTTAGATAATGCTTACAAATATAACTTTATTTGTGCATTAAAACACTATATGGAACAACACTTTACTGTATAGCAAGCTGAAGGGATTTTATTCTTCCATTTGTACTTCTTTGTGTAATACAGTTACTTTCAAATCTGTGTTCCTTTGTTCTAGTAATACTGACATATTCTAAAGCATTTTAAAATTTCCCCATGTGAATTTTTCTCAAAGCCAGTTTCTAATCTATAGAAAATTGTTTTTGTGAATTTAATGTCAAACTCCCTTATAAAAGAAAATGTGATGATTCTTCATTTAATGATGTGCCATATTTACTAAACCCAGTTGTGAATTGGCTTTTCTAGCTACTTAAAGCCAAACACATTGACTCAGTGTGAAGACTGCTGGACATATCTAGGAACCTGTAGCAGAAGTACCCACAATGATTTGAATCATTAACTTCCCAATGTGGATACCACCCTGACAGGCCTGGGTTTCTCAGGGTAGAGAGAACCTGGTCTGCCTCTCAAACAGCAGCTGTCCTCTGTGGTCTCTCTCATGCTCACGGTCCCTGGGAGCATATTTTGCATTTCTAGTGTCTTTGTTCCTTTGTGAAACCAAAAGCAAATTTCCAGATAATGCAAGGTGATCCTGTAAGCACAAGTGCATTGCTTTAGGTAATGCATATTCCACAACAGGTAAGGAAGGCATTCTTGTCAGAACAACCTAAGACAAGCTCAGTCTTGTTAATGAAATAAAAAAGAGGGAGATGTGGAGAGCTTTGGGGGCTGCTTGGCAGGAATCTGATACCGGTCAAGGACAAGGAAATGGGCTTCAGGCAGGAATCTGACATTAGGCTAGAGCACAGAAGTAATTTCAGGCAGGAATCTAAATCTTAGACTAGAAAAAACAAAGAAGTAGAAATTTCAGACAGGAATCTAAATCTTAGGCTAGAACAAAGAAGTAATTTCAGGCAGGAATCTAAATCTTAGGCTAGAACACAGAAGAAATTTCAGGCAGGAATCTAAATCTTAGACTAGAACAAAGAAGTAATTTCAGACAGGAATCTAAATCTTAGGCTAGAACAAAGAAGTAATTTCAGGCAGGAATCTAAATCTTAGGCTAGAACAAAAGTAATTTCAGAAAGGAATCTAAATCTTAGGTTAGAACAAAGAAGTGGGCTTTAGGCATGAAAATGACTTTGGGCTAAGACGGGAAGTAAACTCAGATATTTTGGTCATCCTGATAAGCCCTTAGAAACAGTGATCATGGAACTTTGTTTATTGCATTGCTTGTTCTTTGACTATTTGTGTTTCTTGTCTTGCTTGTTCCTTGACTATTTGCATCTATTGTATTGCTAGCTCCTCAATCTAGAACTGACCTTAATACTTGCATGTAATTAAAATGGTATAAAAGCAAAAAAAAAAAAAAAATCTCAATGGTGACACTTTTTTTAAAAAAAGAAAAGAATATACTAATTAAAATATAGATTGTGATCTGGGGAGATAGTTCAGTTAGTAAAGTGTTTACTGTTCAAGAGTAAGGAGATATGTAAGTAGACTATGTTTTGTGTAATAAGAAATATTTCATGTTAGCTAGTGTTCCAGGGCCAGCAGGATGGCTTAGCAGGTAAAGATGCTAGCCACCAGGTCTAAAAACCTGAATCCAATCCCTTAGCCCCTATAGTGGGAGGAAAACTCACTCTTGCAAATTACCCTCTGAGTCCCATATGTGTGTCATTGACACACAATTCCTACCACTCACAAATAGAGAAATGTAGCTGGTCTTTTGCTGCTTCATGGGTTCTTTTTTCTCCCACCATTCTCTACCCTTTTATACCCTTTCAACCTCCTAACACTGTATAAGAGACAAAAAGAAAAGGATAGAGAAGAAAGGAAAGATATCCCTGAATAAAGTCAAGGGTTGTTAAGGGAGCAACTTTATTGACTACTTTCTACTGATTAGGGGCATCGAGTTCCTTGGTGCAAATTTGATCTTTGCTGTCAGGATATCTAACTTCTTCTTGTTGTTGTTTCTTCTTTGTACACAACTACTTAACAAACCACAATTATCAGAAACCAACCAACAACCAACAACAACCCACCACCAGCCCAACAACTGACCCACCTCACCTTTTGGGGTCCTAGCATTTATATGCTCTCTAAAACGTCCCCAGAATTCCAATTGTCACACAATCACAGAAACTATCTGCAGCTGGAAAAACCATGCCACTATTAAAGCATGAGGCAATACATACATAGTCAGCTGCCCTGTACTATCTGAAGCCCACATCCCACAGCTGGTATTAAAAAGGAACCATGTCTTTATAATATGCTTGTATTTTTCAATGACTGCAAAATTCCAAAATTTTCACTATAGTTAAATATTAAGAAACGTTAGTAATGTTTCTAGAAGGTATAAAAGACCAAATATGTAACAGTAAAAAAAAAAAAAAAGCAGGAGAGATCAGTCCCTTTTTATTCTTATGAGGTCACATCTCACCTGCCAGAAGGGTCTTCAGTGGAGATGAAGACTCTCCTGTCTTTTACAAAAACACACTGGTACTATTAGAATCCTCAGCTTCTCAGACAGAATCTGAGAATGGCAAAGATGAACAGTGTAGAAATTGTCATAGCTAAGAAGAGGCTTTAGGACAGAACAGCCATGTGTTTAAATCCTAGATCTGGCCTTTATTAAGTTTTTTTGACCTTTCTGAGCCTCAATGTCCTCAGGATTTAAATGAAAACTAGCAATGTTTCCTTGTAGGCCATTTGTAACAGTCACCTAAGGGAAAGAGTGTACTTATTGCTCAGAAAGTATGTAATTAGTCAGAAGCCAAACCTGTAAACTAGGCAATATAGCCCATTGAAAGGACAGTATAGCTGGTTTTTAGTCAGTAATGGCAGCCATAATAGTTATGTTAATGGTAGACATTTATAGAGTGTGTCCTACATAAAAGTTAGGTGGTCCCTGATTTAATGATTGTTTGACTTACAAATTGTTGATATTACATGAAAGCACAATGTATCCAGTAGAATCTATGCTTCAGTTTTTTAATTTTGATCTTGTTTCTGGTTGGTAATGTGCATATAATATTCTCTTGCCATTCTGACCAGTGGTCATGAGCTACAGTTCTCTATACCTCATGATTTTGAGAGAAGCAACCCTAAGCTGCAATGTTTAGCAGGGGAGTTAAATTAAATTCACATTTGATGACTGTGTTTTCAACTGATGGTGGGCTTGTCAGGTTAGCTCTATGCTAAGTCCAGAAGCATTTGAATTCTAAGCAGTTAGGTCAATTTGTCTGCTTATAATTCTGAATCCAACAAAATCTTTCTCATACTGTTTATAGTGGGAGTACCTCTCAGATTCTAGATGTTAGAAGAAATGTTAACCTTCCAGTATGTAAAGCTATGGGAGTAGAATGCATAGGGAGGTCAGCTGAGAGAGCTCCAACAAGGCATGTATGAGTGTTGGTTTTGAACAGAACATTCTGAGAATAAGACTTTACAAATATTTGGAAGCTTTGATAGATATGAATTTATTCAAGTTTCTCTATATGTGGGTTAAGTCTTACTAGCCAGGCCTGTTGGGCAGGGAGGGACAAGAACTAGAGCCTGCTCTAATACATGCATTAAACATGATTGAAGATTCATAAAAAATAGCAGGGAAAATGTCACTTCTGTTGCCCAGGGCGTAGTGGAAATGGAAACTGACCTCCTTCCTTGCTCCCTGATTCCTTCCCCAAATGCCAAGAGACAAAGGCGCTCATGACTCACTAACTCCCTGGAATCATGGAATCATTTCATTACTGTGGCAGCTTCCACCAAGAGAGTCTTTGATTCACCTGAGACAGATGTAACCATAGTCCACTGGAACCAGATGAAGACAGGTCGGGATGTTCTCTGCTACTGAGTATATCAATGCTGCCTGTTATGCACAAGGGTGATGGGGTAGTAAAGGGTTCTGTCTCCTGAAATACCTCTTAAAATTGATATCTGTTCTACTGGGCAAACATTTCATAAAGTAACACTGGAGCTTCTACCAGGGTACCTCTGGGAGCTGAGGGCAGAGAAGGAAATTAAGTATTGGAAATAGTTCCCCGGTGGTGCTTAAGTTGATGCAGACTTCCCTAGTGGCTATTATAATTTTCCATGTGGATGGTGTTGAGAAGAAAGCAAGAAAACAGTATACATCTTCGCTTTTTATGTGATGCTGCAAATTCTTCTGTTTAATATCAACAATGCCCTCAAACTACTGGCTGCTGCTACTTGTGAAATGCAGGGCAAAGTCACCTTTGTAAATCTTTTATTAGATACCAGCCAACATGTCAAGCTAATGGCTTTCATTTTACAGGTGAGGAAGCTGAGGCTGAGAGATGTAAAATGACTCATCCAAGGTCAGGCATTAGAGCTGGGGTATGACCTGTCATTTCTCAAACTTCACTAGAATCCTTGTGCTATCTACCTGCATTGTGCCTAGGTAACTTTGCCTATGATCTCTCTGGAAAGGTCTAGTCTCTGTAGTATGTAAGAGGTAAGAGGTAAGAGGGATCTTAGCAGTTCTTAACATGCTTGCCCATTATCCATTACCTGGAGAGGGAAAGTACATGGGTACCACAGCTTGCTCTCAGAACTTTGAATTAGATTGAGCTCTGCATGTCACTGATGTTGAGAAAGGAAGGTAGATATATTTTCCAGGTGGCTCTAATATAATCCATATTTAGAATCATTGACCACCCTTTGTGACTGGCTGTTTATCCCATGGTCCAGTGGTTGTTAGCAGTAGCATCAGTGTGGCCTAGGAGTTTATGAGGAAGGAGCAGCCATCTTTCATTCTGATGGTTTACAAGTGCACCATTTGGAGAGGATGCTTTGTGAAGCTAACAGAAGACGAGTGGGTAGGAGAGTGAGCAGCATTCTACCAAGCAAGTAATAATGTGGTGTCGCAGAGAGGAAAGAAAGACACTTATGAGAAATAGGGGTCATGAGATCAATCATGTTACATAGGCTGGATGGATCTGCCCAGTGCTTAGCAACGGCTCTTTCTTTTTGTGCATGGTCCATACTTACTTGCTTCAAACAATGTCTTCTTTGAGGGAGCATGCCTAGATCTCCTCATGTGAATTGTCATCTCCCCGATATTCATGTTGTTATTAGCTCTATTTCCTTAACACGTGTAACTTTCTAACAAGCTGGGCAATGCAGTTATTTTTATCTTCTACAGATCAGCGCAAGGAACTACAAACTCAGTGAGTACATGACCCTTCTTTGTCCTGTTCATTAACGTATCCTCCATCACTGAGAATAATACCCAACATTCAGAAGCAGGATCTTTCACATACTGGAGGTTTGGTTTTGTTTTAAGACAAGGTATCACTATATGCCTTAGGGTAGCCTGAAGCTTGTGAACTTTCCACCTCAGCCGACTGACAGCTGGACAGAGACAGACAGTATTTTTGCTTGAGGTCCATTGACAAAACACAAGCAAACAACTTATAACTGCAAGAAGCCTAGAGAAGGTAGCTAACTGTGGGCCTAGGAGGAGTCTGGTGTGATTCGTAACAAACTCAACTTTGCCTCAAGGGAGATGAAGAACTTGACTGAAGTCAGAGAGAGGCAATGTGCCTTTAGTTTGCACTAGAGAAGCCTTTGTTCGCTGAGGGAAACAACTTAAAAAGGAAGAACACTTACTTTGGCTCAAGTTTCAGAGGATTTTGTTCATAATAACTCAGACGCTGTGTTTCTAGGCACGTGTACGTGAGGCAGCACACCATGATGGGAGAGTATAGTGGAGAAAAGCAGAGCATCTCACACTGGACAGTAGACAGGGAGAACAGACAGGAGACCGGGTGCAAGATACAGCCTTCAGACAGTCACCTGCTCTGTCTGAAGAGGCCCTGCCTCGCAAGTCTTCACTGCCTCCCTGTGATGCCATTAACTGGCGTTGCCAAACTTTTGCACGTGGCCCCTGGGGAGCACTGATACCTAAATCATGACACAATAGGTATTCAGCAACGAGGATTGACAGTAAAGTTATTATTGATTGGGTCTGGGAAAGAGCTGGGAAAAAATATTTCCAACTATAATTGCCTCCAGTTTTTTTTTTTTTTTTAAAAAAAGCTGTTTGTAGCGTATGCCATTGAAATCATACATTAATATTTCTCAGATCTTAGGTTGCCATAATAGGATTTATGTCTGCAAAAGACACAAGAGGCAATATTGAAGTGTGTGTTGCGAGACATGGAGAGTTTTAAAGCTCTTACACTAACAAGAGAATGTTTGAGTCTCTCATGTTGTATTTAAAATAATATCACAGGGCTGGAGAGATGGCTCCGTAGTTAAGAGCACTTGTTGCTCTTGCAGAGGACCCAGGATCAGCTCCCAGAACCCATGTAGTAACTCTCAAACACCTATAACTCTAGCTCCAGGGAATCTGTTGCTCTTTTCTGACTTTCAAGGACACCAAGCATACACAAGGTGCACATACATACTTATGGGCAAAACACCCATACGCATAAACTAAAATTATATTTAAAGCAGCAATTTCATCACCATTCATGAAACAATGCAGTTTCATACGTGCCATTAATGAAGGCTTTGAGGAAGCAGAGGTTTGGCTGAGATTTAGACACTCTTGTTGCTATTTGTTTACTAAGACTCATAATGCACACACACAATGGGCAAAACCTTTTTTTTTTTATATATAAATCTGGAAAATAAGAGTTGTTGCTACAATTCTGTATAACAAAGACAACAGTGGAGGAAAGGGCCAGGTCAGGTGAGCAGAGCATAGAGTAATAAATCATGACATGTTTGCATAGCTCGGCAATATGTTAAAACTCCATCTTTATTTTTTTTTTGCTCAGTTATTCCTCAGAGGGGCTTCCAATTCAATTGTCGCCTACCAATATGGGATCTGTGGCTGGATTTTCTTTTGCAGCCTTTTCTGTTGCACAAATTGAAGCAGCTGTGCACAGCATGTGTTTCATTTCGATGACTACATAGTGAGGGGGGTGAGGCAAAGGGCCACTAATCAGGGAAAAGGTTCTCTTCAATTGGCAACTTCTCAGGGCCGCATGTAAAGGAAAATTTGCATGTTTCATTAAGAGTGAACGAACCAATTGGTTTGTGAACAACCTGAATCATTTACATTTTCTGGTTAAAAATAAAAGTTCATATTTTATTTCTAGTCCCATGTCTTCCCCAGTTCATTAATCTGAATAAACTAAGGTCCCTCTCTGAAAAATTGATTGAAGAATGGTTGGTTTCTTGGGGCTGGCTGTTGCTGCCTACCCAGATAATCTTAATAGATTAGCCTTGTATTTTCCTATGGGCTTTGGTGATGACCACTGTTCTCCAATTAGAACCCCTGTCACACTTGACTTTTGTTTTGCTTAATTTTTACAATGTGTTAGCTTGAAGGCTAAAAATAGATTGATCTGTTTCACTCACTCTGAATTAGGTTGTTCCTAACATGGATTTCCATGCCTGCCCTGTCTCCTGCTTTTGTATCTGCAATACAGCAGCTGGTGCTAATCTATAAGAATCTATTTTATTGGGAGCAAAGAAAGAAAATGAATCCATGAATATTAATATCTGATTATCATGTGATGATATTCCAAACACATACACCATAAAAGCCACAAGATAAGAAAGGAAAGGACTGTGGGGTCAGCTGTATAATTCCTGTCCCAAAGAACTGAAGCCAGGCCAGAGCATGAAACAGATGATGATTCTAAGCTCAGTCACTAAATAAACTGTGTGGCCCCAGGGTCTCAATTCTAAGTTCATCTGTCACATGCAAGGAGCTATAGTAATAGATCAGAAGAAGTGCACATGGCATCCAGTTTCTATGGATCAATAAAATGCAAGACATTAACGTGGTGGTCTGTGAGAGCTCGCACACATTTCAGCTGAAGAGATTAGCCATTATAATCATCAAGTATAATTGCCTCACGGCCCTTTCCTGGAAGGAATTATTAGAAATGGATGTAATTGTTGCCATGGAATTTTATATGTCTTCATTTAACTCCTTAACTTACCCCCAAAGGAAGATGGTTCCAGAGAGATAGAACAGCTTTTCAAAAGAACTTCATTAATTAATAACTGGTTTTTGCCACATTTGTAGTGATGGGTCCATAGATATTCCTCTCTTTGAATAAGTACCCCCAAAGAGTCTTTTTTTTAACATCTACTTATTTGTTTATTTATCTAGGCCTGTATGTCTGTGTGTACACCTGGGGATCCACTAATGTCATTGTGCATAAGTAGAGATCAGAGGATAAATTTGAGGAGTCAGTTTTTCCTTTTGCCATGTGGGTTCCAGGGATAGAATTTTTATCAGGTATACCCATGAGCCATCTTGCTAACCTGTGATCTGGCTATTCCTAAAGAAAATGTGATCCTGAGAAATGAGGCAGTGCCGACTATAGCAGAAACATGTTTCCTGTTCATAACTATGTCTCTGTGTTCCTGTTCTCTTTGACCTTTTAGTCACTTGATGCCCTTGGACTATCCCTATGTGTTAGCTTTTCTGCGAGCTTTAGCAGGACAATGAAGGAAAGTTGTTGGGTAGGACAGGATCACACTAATTAGCCAGAAGAAAATCCACAATGCTCACACAGAGAGAACAAGTTTATGTAGAGCTTTTAAAACCCCTCAGCAGGATCCGGTTATAAAATGCAAGTGTTTGCTTCCTTCTCTTCTCAAGCAAAAGAAATTAAGAGAGCTTACTTAGTGTGAGCCACAGAATTTGAAACAAACGTTAAATGTCTCATGGAGAGAAATTATCATAGCCTGAAGTTGTGAGAAACAATTCAAATGAGAGTTATAAAAACTGACTTTTTATTTAAAGGCTGGAGCACAGGCAGCCGTTAAATAATGTAGTGTCTGGGAGATGGGGTGTTTTATGGATTTTTTTTAGTTGTTGTTAAGACTGACAATTGAGCTTCACAAACATTGTTTAAAAGTCCTGAAAATCAGCATTTCTTTTTCTAAACTTGCAGTGAGAACACATCAAAGTTTACATGTGTAGAATGACAGAGAACCATCAAAGCAAAATGAACCAAAAACTAATGAATTATTAGTTCCACTTCATTTAAAAGAGTGTTTAATATTCTTACAATACTATTTCTCTTTTAATAACATACTTGATTAGCTTTGCTAGAATCGGATGTTATTGTCATGTTCACCTTCTGCTCAACCTAACAAATATTCTACCAGGTTGGTGCCAAATTGAACCTTCTGGTTTAATTTTCCAATTGCAAAAGATGTGTGAGATTCATCTTCTAATTACAGATGACATAGGAAACAAAGGGTTCCTAGATGAGAGTAATGGAAAGAGACCAATAGGAGTGGTATTGTCAGACGCATCCTGGCTGATGAAGAAAGTGCTCTTAGGACCAGAAAACTCTCACTGCTCTCAGAAAACACTGCCCAGATCTAGTCTCTTCCACAGACTTATTCTCTATCACGACTTAGTCATTGCTTGCTTCCAGGTGTTCCGGATAAACCAGCCAGAAGTGCTGGCATGCCTGGAACCTTCTCTCTGTAGGAGAGACAGATGATGAGGCTAGCAACAAATAATGCATGCCTTCAGCTGGTGACAAAAGGCACCAGGCCAAGGAAAACCGATACAGCAATGGTGTAAGCAGTACAGTTGGAAGGGTGCTCTTAAATGAGGTACTTGGGAAGAAACGTCTGAGTCTGAGAAGGGCTGGAGGGCAGGCATGCAGCAGCAAGTGTGAAGTGTGGAGGTCAGGCAGACCACTTCAGCAAGAGCATGGTGGGTAGGATGGAGGGTCCTGAATGAAGCTAGAAATTCAACCGAGATTTCTGCTGGGATTCAGTGGTTTTTAAACGTGTGGACCTCAGCTGCATCAACTTCATCTAAGAGTTTATGCACATTTTTCTCTCAGGTCCTGCTGTGCTCTACTGGATGGATGTCTGGAGTGAGCCTGGGCAATCTGTGTTTCTGCCAGTTCGCTGGTAACGCATCCATGTCCAGTTTTTAACTGCTAGTCTAGAGCCTTGCTTGCTAGAATGAGGCTTTGGAATTTTATCTCCCATTGGAGTGTGTTTAAGCAAGAGAGTGCAATTAGGTAGACTTTGAGAGGATAACTTTGGCCTTTGTAAGAATGGACAGATTGGTACTTACTCTTTTATGTGTCTCCTCTGATTAAAAATTGTAGCTCAGCAGGAAAGAACAATTAGCAGATTCTTGCCGAGCTCTGTTTACTTTTATTGTGCAGGATAATTGTGTTCAATCTTATGCCCAAGTTCCAGATGTTGGGTACCTGAAAATGCAAATAGCTGTTCCCTGCTGTGGCATGTCAGAGAATTGAAACCCAAACCTGCTTGTTGAAATACAAACCCATCATCAGTTGTCTCCAGTACTCATGTCTTAAGTGGGGCGGATTTTCCCATTGAAAGTAACAATTGGTATTGGGAAGGGAGTGTAATTAGAACAGTTACAAATTAATATGGATTCCTCTTCAGGATATCAGTTCAGATTCTGGAGGATGTGCCCATGTGCATAAAAATCAGTTTTAGACTGAGAATTTATTCCCCCGGCTATAAAATTCCTCTAGTACGTACAGAGTCTCCAAGGAATGAATGTTCTAGACCAGAACTAGCCTTCTAGATACCTTTTACATCTGCCATTTTCTCTTTTCTTCCTCTCCATTTCCTCTTCTATGATATGCTTAATAAAATTCTATGAAGCTGTATTGTCTATGCCACAACTACCTTGGGTAATATCAGAGGGCACACTGTGGCTATTGCTGATTCATAATTCTGTACCACAAGTCTAGCAAGTCAGGTCCCACCCACCCACCCACCAACCCACACATCCATGCACCTACCCCTCCATCCACTCTCTTACCCATCCATCCACTCTCTGGCCCTCTACATTTGAGCTTATTTTGTTTCCCTCAAGTTTCCTTTTTTATAAATTAATGCATTATTAAAAGACTTTATTTAGGAGTTAAGGGGCTTAGGAGGGAGCAAAACTCAATGCATGCATTTAATTTACCGTTTTAAATCACCTTTTATGACCAGAGGCATTGCCTCCTTTATTATCTTCTGAGGCTTTGGGCTTTGTATCACAATCATCTTAAAGTGCTGAGCCTGCTTTCCTGAAGGGACAAAGTCCTTACATGTGATGTCCAGATACACTGAGTCTCAAGAACTGTCTTAGCTTTAACATTACCTGTCATAGACATTGTGAGGGAAAGCCATGGTTTCTGTGCCTGCTATACTCCATAGAATCCAATGAGAGGAATTCTTCATGACTGACCCTGAGTCTCTTCTTCTATGTGTTTTCTTTCATTACCAGCAATGCCATCTCCCCACCCACCTGTCTGACTCAAGCATTTGTTTCTCTTTGAAGTTTTGCATCACTTGTTTTCCTGCATCCAAGCCCCAAGTCTAAAGGTATACTTTCCATCCAAGTAATAACGACACTAAGCCACCATAAGCCTGCCATCACCTGGTCTGGGGCCATTTCTCTGAGGTAGAGATTTGAGAGTGGGACGTTTATTGCTGACTGAGCCCAGAACAGCACCTTTTGGGAAGCGGGGTGCTGATGGGCCCAAGGGAGGAGTGAATGGATAACATAATATCACAGAGGCATCAGAAAGTGCCAGGAGGAAACTCGACTGGGAGGGATCTTTCTTATCATCCTGGATTAAAGCAGAGTCGACTGTGTTTAGGAATACTCTGGATTGCCTGATACTACATCCAGGCTGCTCCCAGCAAGATGTTCTAACCTTAGACAATGCCATAGATAGGACCACTCCTAAGAGAGATGCAGCATATGGATGAGAGCCCTAGCCCTGTAAGGTAGAGAACAGGTTATGATCTGTGGGCTACTGAATCTTCACATTTGCAGAAAGAGAGTTCACTTCTATACACAAGGAGCTAGAAAAAAGTTAAATGAAGTTAAATAACTTGGGGATGGTGTAACAGAGACAGTCAGTTGGGAAGCAAGAGGTATCAAGACAGCTATGGGAGGCTCCAAGTTTGCTGGATTGACAGGGCTACCACTGAGGCTGAAGGTTGGAAGGTGACAATAGAGATGTCTATGCTTAGAGATTTCATTGAAGTTTTGAAAGCAGGATTTTCAATTTTTTTTTTCTTTGACTGGTTCTGTCATGTAGTCTCATCTGCTCTTCATGGCTGCCAACACACATCTGGGTATAATCTCTCTCTCTCTCTCTCTCTCTCTCTCTCTCTCTCTCTCTCTTCTCTCTCTCTCTCTCTCTGTGTGTGTGTGTGTGTTACACTTACATGAATGTGGAAGCCTGTGTACACATGTAGAAACCAGAGCAAGCCTTCTGTCTTGTTCTGTCTTAAGACAGGATCTCCCATGACCTAGAAGCTTGGTCTAGGTTGGCTTTCCAGTGAGCTCTCAGGGTTGGCTTGCCTATGCCCTCCAATGTCAGAGTCATGGGCACTCATGACCATGCCACATTTTTACATGTCTCTGAGAAATCAATCTCAGGTTGTCCTGAATTGGAGTGCTTTTAATCATGAAGTCAATTCCAGGGCTCAGTTCTCTATGGTACCAGGCCCAATTCAGAGGTCATTTCTTCCCCTTCCTAAGAAAAATGCTCCATACTTGGTGGAGATGGAGGAAGAGAGATAGAAAAAGACAGAGCTAACTGTTTCCTAAACATTTCTGGAAGGTAGTTTTACTGTTGGGGATGTCTTTATCTCTTTTGTCTGGAGTATCTGGTACTGTAGTTGCAGAGCCTCCTTCTGCTCCTGCAGCTCAAAGCCAATTGCTTCTACCTTTCCCTGCTGCAAGTTGATAGCTCTGCTTCTTAGGTCTAAATAGTCAGGTACCACGCACCCATCCATCCATTTTTCAGCTGCCAACATTGTAGCTTATTTTTTTCTCTTTTTCATTTCCTTTTGTAAGTTAATGAATTAAAAATACTTTCCTTGGGAGTTAATGGGGCTTGGGAGGGAGCAGAACCCAACACACGTGTTTAATTCACCATTTCAAATCCGAGGGGCCTTCCAACTTATTTCCTCCCCTCTAGTCTCAAATTGGGCTAGCAGAAGTGAAGAATTCTATTACAGCAATCTCTAACCTTATGCTTCTCTATTAGAAATCAGAAATAGCTACAGTTAAGTTGAGATTCAATTCCTTCTCCCTCCGTGGCAGATATCGAGCGATACTGTTCTGTTGCTGCTTACTGTAGGATGAGCAGGGATGTATTTAAATCTCAGATGGAGGGATGGAAATTAGGTAGGTGGTGGAAAAAAACCCTTCTGTGTGGGAAGTTGAAATGTGCTGTCAGGGGACTCCTCTGAAGCCTGTGAGTAACTGAATTGATAAGGATGCAGGAACAGAAACGTGGGTATTCACATGGCTGACACGGCCTTTGTGAGGCCCAGCAATTAGTGTGGGGACAGGCATGCTTTCCTCTTTGTCTGGATTAAGAAGTATCTGCAATGTTAAGCAAAACCATGTTTAATTCATGTTTAGATATTCAGTGTTGTCTCTGAGACTAAGTCACATATGTCTAATTAGTGCCTGGGCTTCATTTTTGTCAGTGTTGGGTGGTGTAACTCAGGATTGTGCAGGGGAGAAGAGCTGTACCATCCACAGTGACAAACACCCCGTGCAACATGCCCAGGAATAAGGGAGCCTCCCAGTTTTTATGTAGGGAAAGTGAGAGTTCCTCACTACTTTCAGCATCCTTAGGAGCATCTGCTTGGCCATTGGCTCTCCTCCTATGCTCTCCTTTATATTATTTATAATACAGTTGTACCTGGAGTTTCCTTTTCCAATGATGAAGGTGAGATATTGGGATCAATAGGAAAGCTTCTCTGTTTTCAAAAAGAGGAGTGAGGCTTTTTAAAACAGTGTTTTCATTCTTTGAAAAATTTGTACAATGATCTTGATCATTTTCCTCCTTTCAGCCGACTCCTCCAAGATCCACCCACATTCTTACCTATCCCACATTCTGCTCTCTCTTTTCTTAAATCTATGAAGTCCCATTTCTATTGCACAAACACTCTTGGAGTGTGACTGGCATAACAGGGCTCACACCCTTGAAAAAAGTGAACTCTTTCATCCTTTCCTGAGCATGCCTACCAAGAGTAAATGCCTGGTTTTCTCATGATAGCTTCCCCTTAGGCATTTGTGTGTTTATTATGTTTCTACATATTGAAAAGTCAGCACTGCTGGGAGGAAAGCATTCTTGCCATGCATGAAATTAGGTTGGATTTAGTTTAACTGAGAAGTCAAATCCACAACACCAAAGTTGTCATTTACTACTTTGCGCTGAAACCTTGAACACTCCTTGACTATCCTGTGTTTTGAATTTGAAAGAACAGCTTTAATATAGACTATTTGTTTCACTCGGTTCTCTAATCCCTTGTTTCTGGAAGCACTGTTGTCCAAGAGAATAGGATTTGTGAGTGGGAGAGATCAGGGCCCAAGTGTATGTGACTTTGGGCAAGCTAATTAATTCTCCAATTCTCATTGCCTTACTTATAAAATAAGGAGAATGTTTGTGGTCCCCTTAGGGTGGCTCTGAAGATTAAGGGCAAATGTAGATAAGCTGCTCAATACATACTGATAAGAGGCAGCTCCCTGAATCAGCATAGTTATTGTTGTTATCATCACTGCTCAGATATAAGGGCTTGTCAGAAAGAAAAAGAGGGGGGAAAGGACTTCGGCAGAGTCATAGAAGTTAGCACAGAGCCTTCCTCACTTGTAGGTTCTAATTATAGGCCCCCGAATGAACATTGCTCAGATGAGCCAATGAATCCTATGCCATGCAATGCTCAGGAATCCCTCTGGAATTTGTCTGATTACCTTGAAGGCATCCTTGTCAGCTGCCAGGAAGCAGCTTAGTGACATATCACTGACTACTACAGAGTCCCCTTCACAAGAACAGGTCTTCCTTCCCTCCTCCATCAATGTTACCAGGCAGTAAATACTGTAATGATGAGGGAATCCCGGGAGAGCAATGAACGTTTGTAAACACATGATTTTCAACTAAGATACTTTAAAATAACTAACATAATCGTAAATAATTGTTGTGCTAGGTGGCCAGCATGTGGATCATTATGCAAACTGCCAACCTTCTAACTAGTATCTTTTCAGATTTGGAGAGAATTTGTTTTTTTAACTTGAACTGGGAAAATAAGCAGGCTTCAAAGGACTTGTGATTTAGAGCTGGATTTCCAGAATTTAAAATAAAAAAATTGCAAAATTGGCCTGAAAATAAAGTAAAAGCACTAGGTAAGTGAAGCTTTTCCTTTCCCTTATTTAGCATATCAAATGTACTTCATACAAAGGCAGGAGCCTCTTAAATACAGGAAATAGAGTCTCCATTTTGCATTAACTCCAGGGACTAACAAAAATCAATTGGCTACTCAATGTAGACTTTTAATAAAAGATTGAATCAAAACTGTATTGAAAACTATATCCATGCTATAAAGATGTGGGCTCTTAAGAGGGGTGATAACTCACCACAGAGCATCCTCAGAATGGGCTCCATTATCCGTCTTAAAGGAGAATATTCAATTGAGGCTTGCCACATGGAATACAAACATCTAATATGTCTTCTATTTACTTCATAATGATCAGATTCTTTACCTTAAATAACTGAGAGATGGGAACTGTATTTTCAAGTGTTGTAATAACAAGGGTGAGTGTATTTATATGTAATTCTCAAGAGAGAGCTCCACTTGCTTGATCCTGCCTAATTAATCTTTAGAGTTCAGCTGTGAGGGAGACATAGTTTTAATGTGCCACGATGGATAGATCTAATAACAGGAACACAGAAGATAAATTGTGTTTGCTCCAACTGGCTTGTTTTAGAAGAGATCTCTGTAATTGAAAGTTTGACACCCTTTCTATGTTTTGTACACAGAGAGGACTTTGACACCTAGCTTATTGAGATCTCTCTCTCTCTCTCTCATACCACCACACACACAACACACAACACACACACACACACACCACAAAACTATGAAACTCCATAAAAGCACAAAATCAGAAACCAAAACATACAGGCAAAAGACCATTAAGACAAGAAATGCCCAAACAGATCAATATGAGACCAAAACAAACAAAATAAAACCAAACCTCACAAAAATGCCCACCACTGAATTTGTTTTGTGTTAGACACCTACTTTTGGGTAACCACTCTGAAATGTGTTTAATATATCCACTATGACTTCATTTGAGAAGACTAATTTTTCCTTTCCAAGAAAATGCTAATTGCAGATAGCTTCTTGGGGAGAGTGTGCAGCCTCTGTCCATTTCCCTCCTCTCAATGCTGGACGTTCTCTGGCTTGAATCTATGCTGGACTTGTGCATGGTGCCACAACCTCTGTGAGTTCACATGTATTTCCTGTTCTGTCTGGAAAACTGGCAATGCTTGGAGTCATTCATCACCCCTGGCTCTTATAGTCTTTCCACCTCCTCTTCTGCATAGCTCCCTGACCCTGAGGGGAGGTGTTTGATAGTTACACCACATTTAAGACTGAGTGCTCCAATATCTCTCACTCTCTTACCATTGTCCGTTATGGGTCTTTGTTCATTCCTATCAACTACAAGAAGACATTTTCTGTTGATGGCTGAGTAAGGCACTGATCTATGTCCAAACTCTGTGTGGCCACTGAGGATCCCTGGTAGAAAATGTTCCTGAGTATTTGTGGCTAACACAAAGGGATAGAGCTGGTTAGAAGGGAAGGATGAGAAGGTCCACAGCAAAGAGCTAAGTTGGGTCTGTCCCTCAGAGGTTTTGAAACAAGGTAAAGCAGTTGGAAATGTTCTGGTGATCCCCACTGTTAAAGGAACAATATGCAGTTTGCTATGCATTGGCATCTGCTAGAATCCACATATCTTAGTGAGTTTTCTATTGTTGTGAGGAGATAACATGACCAAGGCAACTTCTTTTTTTTTATTGGATATTTTATTTACATTTCAGATGTTCTCCCCTACTGATGGTCATGGTCTCGAGTTTTGAATGAAGCTGTTGTACTGTGGATGAAGCAGACTCACAGACAGACATAGGAAGAGGAAGATGGATAGAGAGAGTACTGATAGCATTCTTATCCCCAGCCCTGGTTGTCTTTAGGCCCAATAGTATAAGTTCTACAATCTGTTTATTTCTTTAGTTACAAAAGCAATCCTCCAGAATTCCTTTCTAAGATATTTCTTCTTTGGCCATGGGTGGTTAAATTTGGATCTTTTTACTTGTACATGAGAGTGGCAATTCATTTAAAGATCTGCCTACAAAGACAGAGAGAGGGTGAAGGAAATGAGGGAGAAGTGTTTGTGTCCATCCACAGAATACATGGAAAAGGAGTGACTAATGAACATAGCCCTAAACAGGGAGATGGAGAGAAGAGGGATCAGAAACAAACAGTGGTGGTCAACATCCACACATAAAAGAGAATATTGGAGTAAGGGGTAGAAATAACAAAAAAAAAATGTCTATTTAGAATGGAAGCAATAATTAATGAACCTTATTGTAAAAGTTGTTGGAAGATTTATTGTGGTATGCTTAGTAGGTATGAACCATAGCCTTTAAAGGAGGGCAACTAGGACCAGTTTTCAGGATGAAGTGGTCTGGAGGCAGGAGGCTTGTTGATAAAGTAGCTCTGATTTTCTTAGACTCTCCAGAGATTTCACAGTGGTTCAGTGGGTAGCTCCTATCCCTCACCAAAGGTGGGTCAATGGTGATTGGATCTATCTTTATCTGGACCTAAAGTCTAAGAGTCGCTTTGCCTTGTACTGGATCAATTTAACCTGTTATTGGCAAGAGTGAGATAGCTTGTGTCATTACAAGTCTTCTGAAAGCAGATAGTGAGATAGAATTAGGAGTTTATCAAGCATGCTTACCAGGTGTTAAATCCTGTGAAGTAGGAACAGCAAGATGGGGCAGAGAAGGAAGTTGAAATGCAATGTTTGTCCAAACAAATCTCAGACAGTCTGTCTGAAAGTACT